>JAJTUV010000057.1:2692500-2702500 GCA_021653895.1 Mastomys natalensis
ACATACAACCCAGGGATTCATGCTTGTTAGACAAGCACTGTACCAACTCAGCCCCAGCCCCATCCTTCCATATCCCCACTGTCCCTTCTCGTTTCCTCACACTTTTGGTTGATAACCAAAAGGTATTTTGATGCGTTGCTGTTCAGGCTGTAAATAAATCTGCCCCTGTTGGGGGGTGGGGAAATGCAGCATTAAAATAATACCTAAGCACCAGCTCCAGTGTGATGAGCTTGTGTGTCTGTGTCTTTCTCTCCCGCGATCCGAGGCTGGTGAGAGTGAAGCCTGGCTAAGGTCCTGGGAGGGGAAGGGGTGTGGCTGGCTTTGATGCCTAAACCATCAGCTCCAAATCTGTTCTCTGGACTGATTGAGTTCTAACTCAGAAGGCCGTTCACATGGGCCTGGGTAGTGTGTCTGGCTCTGAGGTCCTTCCATAAGGATAGTAAGAGCCAAGGTGTTTCTAGGATTTTAATCCCTTTCAGGTTCTGAAAAAGGGAGAAATCAGACTCAGGAATCAGGGGGCCCAAACCAAGAGGCCATTGTAGGAGCAATGGAAGAACAGTTCTACAGAGTGACAATTGTGATAAGCAGAAGGAAGGAGTGGCCACTGCCCACCTCGTGGGCAGGAGCTGGTGCTCACTTGTCACTTGGTGCCCTAGAAGTTCATGAAAATGGATTCAACTCACGAGGGTTGTCTGTGGGTCAGGAGTTAGGAGAGGAAGTGGGTGCCTAAATAAAAAGGCTCACCCCCAAGAGTCAGCCCAGCGGGCTGTCAGACATGTTTTCCACAGCAAAAACCAGAAGCCAGTCTCCCTACAGGAGGCTGCTGGCCAAGATTGGACATTTTGAACTTTATTCCATTGAAATGAGCATCTCCCTTCTCAGTTTAAGTCTTTCAAACAACCTCAGGGGGCAGTGGACATCTCCTCAGGACACTTGAAGGACGCCAGGGAGCTGGCTGGATCTGTCACCTCATGCCTCCCTTAAAAAATAGCATGGTAAGAGAAGTTATCCATATTCATTGTAGAAAATTTGGAAAACATAGAGGACAACCAAGAAGGAAATAAATTATAACTCTTCTTCCCCTGATACCTTTAATTTATTCCCTTCCAAATGGAAATCACAGCAAAATATTCTTAAATCAAAGTCTTTGCATAACAAAAGGCTTCGGGTTGATGGGCTCTCTCTGGTTGAAGGCAGCAGGCTTCCTCTCAGCATGGAGGCCCCGTGTCTTCACATTTGGACTGCCCTTCCAAACAAATCACCCTTGTCTCATTGGTAACATTGTCTAAGATTTAAAAAAAAAGTCTGCCTTGTTGGTAAACCTGTAGGTGATACCAGAGAAACACAGGGGCACAAAAATAGGGCCATCTTTGGCTCCCCACTCCCCACTCCCCTCAACATTCTTTTTTATGTTTTTAAAATTCTGTTTCTAAAAATAATGTTTCCCTCCTTTGCTGTTTCTGGTAAAGTACAAATCACATTTGAAAAAAACCTTCTTTTTATAGGCAGGTTCATGAGTGGTTATATAAACATCCCCCAGAGTGCCTCTTCCGGTACTCTGTGGATGGCTTGGGATGTCAGCAGAGATTGTGAGGTGGGCTGTGACCCTGAGCCCAGAGCTAGGCTGGCCCCACACTGTGCTTGGCGAGGGCTTCCTATTCTGGGTCTTCTCTGAAAGCTGTGCAAAATGGCATCAGTCCTTTTAATGCTTAGGTTTTAAAATACACAAAACTAACATTAACCAAGAAATTATTTCATTTATTGTTGCTGTTGGTCAGGGATGGTGAATCTGCCTGTCTTTTCATGTAGGAGAGTCCATCCTTTTTATATCGTGACAAGGGTGTTTTCATTTACACATGGGTTGGACTACACCTTGCTCACCGGGGCGCATGTGGCCTGTAGACACAGGTTGGATAGACTTTACAAGTTTAAAAAGTTTCCCTGTGTTCTAAAACCAGTCTTACAAACTTTAAACTATGTGATGGGGCTGAGAGACGGCTCGGTGGTGAAAGTGCTTGCCATGCGTGCGTGAGGAGCAAAGTGTAGACCTCAAGAACCCAGGAAAATGGCAGACAAGTAGCTGTGACTCCCTGTAATTCCAGCACTCGGGAGGCAGACAGTGATTGCTTGGGGCAAGCAGGCCCTGGTGAGCTCTGGCTTCCAGTGACAAATACAATCTCCGTGAATAAATGAATGAGAGAGGAAGAATCTCAAAGGCAACCTCGGGCCTGCATGTACAGTCACATGCGCGCGCACACACACACGGACTCATGCAGGAGTATGCATAGCACACACACAGGAGAAAAATTTGGTTGTGAAGATGCACATCATTAAAAAGTTCCCAGTGATTGTCTGTCATCAGCAGCTTCAGAGTTCCTGCTCCCATTTCTGTGAGCCCCTTGTTGGTGATGCAGCTTTCTTTCCCAGAACTTCTGTCAATAATTCACAGTGCTGCCGTGTTCATACTCAGCGTGTGTCTTACTGATTCTTTTCTTAGTTACACTCCTATAAATATACACTATTTAAAATTTGCTGTTTGAGTTTTCTACATGTATACAGTGTATTTTTAGGAACTTCCATCCTCACAGGTTTAGAGGTCTCAGGCAGACTTCACTGGCTCATTGCTCTGGCCTGCAGTAAGGCAGTGTGCCATGGTGTAAGCCTGAGGAAGTTCCTTGTTCTGTGGCTATAAGCTGAAAGCTAGGGGGAAAGGCTTGTGGGTCATCATTCCGCCTCAAAGCTTCCTCCCTTAAAGGTTCCAGAACCTTCTGATCATGCCAATCTGAGGTGCAAGCCTCTAACACATGAGCCTTTGGCACACAGCCCAAGTCTAAGCTACACCAAGCAGCATTTAGAACTTAAATAATTTCTGTCTGTTCTTCATTATTTAGGAATAGAATTTTCACATTTTGATTTGTCTTCAATGACCCTGCTA
The DNA here is from genome assembly GCA_021653895.1 of Mastomys natalensis. Taxonomy (NCBI): domain Eukaryota; kingdom Metazoa; phylum Chordata; class Mammalia; order Rodentia; family Muridae; genus Mastomys; species Mastomys natalensis. The sequence goes on from JAJTUV010000057.1 coordinate 2,695,436, forward strand.
ATAATTTAAGTAATTTTAATAAATAATAAAAATATTGTAATACACACAACAGTAATTGTCTTTGTGTAAAATCTGTTGAGTCTTTAGGCCAACAGTTATATTAACTTCCAGTAATGGATGACAGCTTAATTTATTCTTTTTTTGAACTTCAATAACAAATTCTTACTAAATAAATATTTTTTCTTGCCTTACTGCTCTGGCTGGGACTTTAAGTTCCATGTTGAGTACACATGGTAGAATTGTAATTGTCACTTTAATTTTAAATGTGGCATTTACTATATTTTATTATGGTATGGTTTTTGTCCATCAGAGAAATGCACTTTTCTTCCCAGTTTCTGTATTTTTTTTCTGTGAATGATAGTTTGTTAAAACATTCTGTCTGTGTAGGCAATCATGTATTTTTCTTATTTAATTTGTTAACGTGATGAGTTGTTTTTTTTATATATACATTTGCTTCTTTCGTTCGCTCATGTATTCAAAAAGTTATTTTTTTAAGTATTAGTTTTATTTTTATGTGTATGAGTGTTTGCCTAGGTATATACATGTGCACCATGCTCATGGAGTTCACAAGGAGAGTTACAGCTAACTGTGAGCAACCATGTGCATGCTGACCCTGGGTCCCCTGCCAAGGCACTGAGTGCTGCTAACAGTGGTGCCATCTCTCCAGCCCCTATTTTTTTTTTATTATTGACATACATTATTTGTTGCACAAAGTGGTATGTTTCACAATACCAATGTTACTGACCTTTTAAAAGACAGGTATGAAGTCAGTTTTGCAGATAAGAAAAATAGGGGTTAAGAGAGGGAACACAGCCGCATGTTAGGTTTAGATTTTTAGTCCAACCCCATCCATTTCCAAGGGTCTGCTCTTTGTACTGTTGTCACACAAAATATGTGCTCTTCCAGGGGAGGGCCAGATTAAAAGAGATTTGTGTGTGTCCACGTGTGTGTGTAGTGTGTGTGTGTGTGTGTGTGTTTTAGGGCTTGGGGGCACATTGGGTGAGTGTTAATAATGCTAGGAGCCTTAGAAGTGTCAATGCTATTGGACTGGCAGAGTTTGGTCGCTAGACATGAGGGAGAAGAGGGGAATCAAAACTGTTAGAGAGAGAGACAGAGAGACAGAAAGACAGAAAAAGATGTACAAAGAGATACAGGGAGAGACACAGAGAAACAGAAACAGAGAGAGAGAGAGAGAGAGAGAGAGAGAGAGAGAGAGAGAGAGAGAGAGAGAGAGAGAGGGAGGCTGGGCTGTCTGGTTAACTAGCTGAATCTGCTGTCACTGAGCTAAGGTCTCGAGGCTGGAGCTGACCCTGGCCATGGAGACACCCATCCATGTCTTGGTGTCTAGTACTCTGAAGGACATTTACCCGAGGGGACAGGGAACACATACACAATTAGGAAGTTTACTCTGCAGATGTAGCTCACAAAATTCTGGAGGACTTTTGCCATGTGTAAGCTGGGGACTCCATGGTGAAATGGAGATAAGAGTCTGAAGTCTGAGAACCATGGAGCTGATGGTGTAAGCCAGAGCCTGGGATCAGCAGGAGATAAGATGGAATTTTTTGAATTAGGAATGGGGAGGGGGCGGCTCGGGAGTCCGAGGTGGCCGTCTTTCCCGAGTTCGAGTCCAGCCTCTGCTGTGAGTCCATCTCACAGCCCGGGCGGGGGAGGGGGGAATAAACAAACTTAGCCGGGCAGTGGTGGCACACGCCTTTAATCCCAGCACTTGGGAGGCAGAGACAGGCGGATTTCTGAGTTCGAGGCCAGCCTGGTCTACAGAGTGAGTTCCAGGACAGCCAGAGCTATACAGAGAAACCCTGTCTGGAAAACACCAAAAAAAAAAAAAAAAAAAAAAAGAAAGAAAGAAAGGAAAGGAAGGAAGGAAGGAAGGAAGGAAGGAAGGAAGGAAGGAAGGAAAGAAAAAAGGAATGGGGAGAGGGGGCGAGGGGGCGTGAATTTTTTCTTCTGCTGCTCCCTGTATGGTGTCTCTCTGCCTCTCTGTCACTCTGTCTCTGTCACTCTGTCTCTCTCTGTCACTCTGTCTCTGTCTCTCTCTCCCCCTGTCTCTGTATGTATGTGTGTGTATGTATGTGTGTGCATGAGGATCAAAACCAGGTCTTGTACATGCTAGGCATCTCTCTTTCTTGACCTGTGTGTGTGCGCTCACAATTCCTAGTTCTTCTATGTTGACCTGAGCAGGTCTAAACAGATCGCCGGGGAGGGAAAGGGCAGCCTATTTTGCTGAGCCCATCCATTTCTATCCTAACCACCAATTTGTTTTCCATCACAGGACACAATCAAGAACGAACAAAAAGCTGAGGAAAGCATTAATAGCCGGGAATAAAGGGTTGGACTTTTTTCCTCAGGACCTTTCAATGCTAATATTTTTGAATTTTAGAGATAATTGTTTTTTTTTTTTCTGCTTTCATTGTAAAGATGGAGGTTGGAAATAACATTTGATCATTTCCCCAGTGTGTGTGCATGTGCATGTGCGTGTGTGTGTGTGTGTGTGTGTGTGTGTAAAACCATAACTTACCATAAACTAACAGCATGAGGTTTGCCCCTGTTTTTGAAGGCCATGTCCTTCTCGAGCCTTGCACAGGGACATTTCTAGGGAGACTTGTTCATGAGAGGTAGAATACAGATTGTCAACCAGGCCCAGGAACACCTGGCCACGCCCATGTGACGTACCAACTCAGCTGAACAATTAGCCTGAAATAGAAAGTTGACTTGCTGTCTGGCACACAGGCAGGCCTTTGCCAGCACCTCGGTCAACAGGCCAGTGACCAACACCCTTCTGTCACAGCCCTGATGTGACATGGGAATAAGGCAGGGGTAAGAAATGACCAGACAGAATGTTGCTCTCAGAATCTGCTTTCTACCCCTCTCTTGGGTCTCAGTCTTTGTAATCAACAATTTGACAGCAGCTGTCCGAGAACCCTACAAGTCTCAAATTTGCTACTAAGCAAAAGAAATATATAAATAAATAGAAAACCCATCATCAGCTCCTGGCCTCCTGACCCAATCTTGAAATGTGTTACAAGTGTGCTGACTCTGGGTTTGTTGGAGCTAACAGTGAAAGACATCACCCCGGCGGCGTACACCTGGGCTGACTGGGCTGGCCTCCACATTAATGTGCTTCCTAGCCATCCTCAGGTCTCGGGTCTCATGACACCCTCAGAGAGATAAATCCAGGACTGGAGGAGGCTGAGCACATGGGAGAGACGTCTGTCTCCTTCTAATGTCTACTTTAAATTTGTGATAATTAGGACAAGGTCCTAATGACACCTGGAGTCTCCTTTTTCCTATCAAGGATCTCAGAGAACATACCAGAAGTTACAGTCTCATTATTCATGATCTGGAGCTGATGGGTGTTCAGTTTTAATTTAGAAAGGTGTCGGAAGGGGAGGATGATACACAGGACAAGATGCCCAGTGAAATAGTTGCTCTCAAACCTGACTGATGTCAGAATTTCCTCAGGGAAGTTTAAAATATTGTTTTATTAGTTCTTTGACAATTTCACATATCTACACAAAATATTTTTATTATAATTTTCCTCCACGTGCCTCCTAACTTTTTCCAGATCCACACCCCTTCATCTTGCTCTCATCTGGCTTCCTGTCCTCTTTTAAAGATTTTTATGTTTTAAATTACCCACCAAGTCCAGTTTGTGCTGCCCATATACTCATGGGTGTGAGCAATCCTTGGAGTGAGGTCGGTATGCTAAGGGCCACATCCTTACAGAAAACTGACTCTCCCTTAGAAGCCGTCATCTGTCAGAAGCTCCTGAGCTTGAGTGAGAGCTTGTAAAATAGTCTAGACCAGTTCTTCTGAAAATATTGAAAAACATTCCAATTATCGAATTGAATGTAAATATTAAAACTTTAAAATTTCAGAATCTCTGGACTTTTGGGGTTTTATCATTCATCTTGAAAGCTTTCCAAGGCGATTCTATTACCCAAGCCTTGAGCACACCGGCTGAGTCAGACACCCTGAGACAGGTGGGAGGGAGTGTCCTGGTCACCCTAGTACCAGTGCTTTCCGTGCCTCATCTGTCACATTTGTGTCCTGGACCACTGAGGGGAAGGCAGATATTTCCACAGTTAATGGAATACCTGCTTAATGCAGGCACTTCACACATGTTAGCTTACGCCGGCCTTCATACTACCCTACAAAGTGAATATAATTAATTTAATTTCATATATGAGAAATAACGTAAACCTGGGAGAGATGAGTTTACCAAAATCATGAAGGTGGAGAGGATGAGCTGGAGTTTGAGTCCACTGCAGCGAAATTGTATTTGCCTGTGCTGTGTGAATGCAAAGTGCCTTGGGTCTTCTCGAGGACCACATCTGTCAAATCAAGGCCCACATAGCGTGGGCCTAAAAAATGTGTAATCTGCTCTAGGGAAGAAGTCATATTAGTCATGGTGGCTGTAGTGGGGCCTCTACCTATGAACTCTGTGGGAGTCTATAGTTAATCTTTGGGATCAGTCTGGTTTTTACAGGGGCCAAACTGATGAAGAATTAAATAGACATGACTGAACCACTGTCTCCCATCCTTTAGACGTGGGCTTTCCCCAGCATATACACAGTGTGAGCTGCATACCTAAGTAAAAATGTTTAATAGCCATATTAAAAAAGTGAAGAGACAGGAAATTAATTTTAGGGGTATGTTTTATCTAATTCAACCTGTTAAATATTTCTTTAATTTTTCTTTTTCTAGAGCCAAGGTTTAGGATCAAACTCTTGAGTTCAAGAGATTTCTGACATCAGCCTCCCAATTAGCTGGAAACACCGATGCACACCACTCTACTAACTTCTACTAAAGTATTTCAATGTATAGTTGTATAAAATATTTTTGACATACTTTATAATTGAGGGGAGGTAATAAGTATTTATATTTATAGTAAATTTCCTATTCATATGTTAACATCTTAATCTATATTTAGATTCCAACATTTAAAGTTACAATAGTAGACATATATGATTAAGTTACTTCAAATCTACTTAAAGCTTTCTGAAACCCAAATCATATATGTTTGAAGAAAAAATTTTTAAGCAAAAGAAAATCAACTTCTTGGTGACACTAACATTTCAAGTCTTCAGTGACCCCATGTGGCCAGGCTACCAGCAACAGGTGACTATATCTCTTTAAGAGAGACTCCTTCTTGGTTGTACCCCACTCCTAGTGTGACTTTATTCATTATTATCATCTCTAAGAGATAGCAGGTGCAAGTTTCCTCTTGGACCATAGATACAAGGTAGCGTTATGCTAACGTCTATCTGTCCCTATTGTATATTCAGGGTCTGAGGAAACAACCACTGGATGGATCCTCAGTGTCATGGGACCCACCGTAAGCCTGACATGACCCACCCACCAGTCCACATAGAATACGGCAGCGAGGGAATAAAACAAGTGAACTATGTCTACACCAGACCTTAAAACTGGTAAGTATCCTCCCCTACATCCAATTGTTGGAGAAATTGCTCAAAGACCCTTCTGAGAAAAAATGGGGGAATCAGAAGTACACCTGCTAGCTGGCCATTGATTGCTGGTTCACATAAACCTGTAACTACCATTTGAGATAGAGGCTGGAGGACTACCAGTCTGAAGTCAGCCTGGACTACACAGCAAGGCCTTGTCCTTTCAAACAAACCAAAATTAAAAAGTGTGTATTTATTGTGGTATTAAGGAAGCTTTTCTCCTGGGGACCTGACCTCTTCTTTGCCAGTGGGGTCTTGGTCATAAAAAGGGATATATTGGAACCATTTGTCTTGGTATCCTTGTCCTCTACCTGTGATTTCTTTAGTTGGTTCAGAGTAAATGGTACCTTGTTGCCTGCCTACATCGTTTTGTGAACCAGCTATGCTGTCTCTTTGCAGGTCAAAGACCTGTGTCCTTCTTGTCTATTCTTGACACCAACAGAAGCCACCTGGCTCCTGGTGGGACCGAGTTGACAAACGTGTCTCTGTCGTCTTGACTCCGCTCATACCATCACATGGGGAAGCTGGATCTGCAATGGTTCTTTTGATCAGACTTGGTCTAGGAAAGGTGCTATCCATTCTTGGGTGGCACCAGCACATTTGAGAATCTAGTCCTCTTTTAGATTTTTTTTTCTGGTTATTTTTTTGTAGGTCTACTGTAGTATCTCCATGTTCCTGGATTTTTTTTTAATTGTGTGTGAGTGAGTAGGTGGTATATATGGATATAAGCATGCAGGTATGAGTACACAGAGGCCAGAGAAGGACATTATGTGTCCTGATCTCTCATATTCTACCTCATACCCTTACGATGAGATTTCCCATAGAACTGGAGCTAGGTTGGTGGCCAGCAAGTCTGAGTAGTCCTCTTGGCTCTGCTTCTTACAGAGTGTGTGGGTATTCAGTCACTGATGGCATTTTATGTAGGTGCTGGGGATTAAAATTCATATTCTCATGCTTGGATGGCAAATGCTCTTATTCTCTTCACCATCTTCCAAGCCTCTACTTTCTGGGTATTTTAATCTCTTGTTCCACGGCCAGCCATGGGGGCGCTGGCATTTCCATCTTGATTAGCAAGCACATTACCTCTTCTATTGTTTCAGGAACCATAGGTGTGAGCTTACACCACCTGCTAGGATTCCTGTCATGGTGTTTTATCAGGGGAGAAGATTCCCAAATTGACACTCTTCTTTCTCCAGCATATTGCTCCAGCCTACTAATCAAACACCTTCAAAATACAATTCCGTGTAAGCCCTGCTGCTTCTGTTGGTGCTTGCTGGCTAAATCTTGGAGAGTCTTAGTTATACATTTTCATTTTTCTCTCCTGACAGATGTAGCCTATCCCAGCCTGGACTGTATTAAAACTTAACTAACCCTAGTTAAAGGATCATTCATTCACCAGGAAGGGAGGCTGGGGGAAGATCTTGAATGGGACACTTGGGGCCCTATAAGAGAACTCTCAGAAGTCTCAGGCAGAGGTAGAATGTCATTTCCTCATAGGGAAGGGGGTGTCTTTTCTGTAGGCTCAGAAAATTTGGTGTGCAGATGAATCCTAAGCTTATCTCTGACCTTAGTAAGGCAG